>VXBP01008599.1:131577-158482 GCA_013400115.1 Rhinopomastus cyanomelas
CCGCTTTGCTTTTTTTTCGGGGTAGAAAAACTCTCCTTCCCCAAAACTCGGAGTTTTTAGTAATTTAGTAAATAGGAGCAGGATTGCTGCCACTCAGAGAACAGAGAGCTCTTCGAGGGAAGTGTCTCACTTTGCACGAGGTAACAAGTGGGCTTGAGCTTGAAGGGCTTTTCCTGTGATTCCGTGATTTCCTAGGATTTCATTATTTCCTAGGATTTTATTACTTTCTGTGGTTTTATTATTTTCTACAATTCGATGTTTTTAATATGAACCGGCAATGTTTTTCTCCAAATTCCCTAAGATTTTTAACGATTTGATGACTTTCTAACGTGAACAATTCTGTGATTCTACATTTTCGGTCAGAAAGCGGTTTGGGGGTAACCAAGGGGTCTGCTCTTATTCAAAACATTCACTTTGCAGGTCCATTCAGGGCTCTGTTGGGATCGCTGGCCCAAAGAGGTTGTGGAACACTTGGCCTCATCCATGGTGGAAAGCAGATCCAATCTCCACCCCAGATCTTCCACGGGGACCCTGAGATGTGGTCCAGCCTGGTCCATGATGTCATGGAGCAGAGCGTGTGGGGAGGGAGCCGAGGCTGGGAGCAGATCCTGTACGTTGGCCCCTGTGAGTGCAGAACAACAGAATAAAACCCAACCTGGTGCAGCCTGAACCTAAAACCCCAAGTGCTCCCCTCCCATAAAGACGCTGCGAAGCTCTTACTCGAGTGGTTCGTGCGGCACAGCCACTGCTGCGTCCTCTTGCCTTTCTCTCATTGCAGTCACCCTTCTCGCTGTGCAAACACTTCTCCCTCCCAGCTTGTGAACTCAAACCCAGATCCCGATGGTCCACCTCAGGCTGTGGGTTGAACATCACGGGAGGAACTTAGTGCAAAAGCCCCTTGTAGGGAGAAGTAATCCATCTAATTAGCATATCCTTAGAATAGATGTAATATAAATTTCATTACTCACTTAAAAGTTCTAAAGTTAACAGCGTAAACTTGAAGTTGAGTAATTAAGTAATCCTTATATAGACACTTATTAAAGTATTTATACATATTATCTTAAATCTACATCTATCATTTTGCCAATTAAAATTAGGACTTTAATTGCAATTAAGTAATTTAATTGCCAATTGAACAGCAAAATTGCTAAGTGACTAATTTTAATGCCTATTTTAATTACCAATCATGACTGGGGAGGGAGCTAATCAAGCAGGATCAGAGTAATGATGTGGGAAAAAAAAGGGAGAACAAACATTCGAGACCTACAGGCTTTGGGAAAAGATCTCCAAATTGGATGGATGCAAACACCACCTCGCAGACGCCGCCCCGCTCGGCGCTGTGCTGGCTCGATGCACGGGCCCAATGAGTGATGCTAAACACAACCAGAGCACTGACAGATGGGTTCCCCAAACCTCTCAGTCCTGGAGGGTAACCCTAAGGCTGTGTGCAGGTGGGACTCTGGAACTAACCCGGTAGCTGAGCTCCCGCAGCAAAACGATGCCCAAAACCCAAAAGCTGCTCAAATTAAGAAGATCCAGCTCCACTCTGGCATCAGACATGAGGTTTCCCAGCCTGTTAGGTGAGAGCCTCCACAGGAGGACACACCACATCCCACCTGTCTGGAGACTGCCTGTGCGCAGGGCTGCTGCAGATTGTGCAAAGCTCACGTTGTTCCCATCCGTCAGGGCAGCAAAGTCCTGAGGGGCTTAAGCGTTTGCCTAAGCAGTGCAGGAACTGATGGGTGGCAGCTGACTTGGACATCTGTGGGTAGAAAGACCATGACCAGCTCACAGTCCATTCCCATGGTGTAGTTTTGGGCAGCACCTGTGGACAGCACGGCACACCATGACCTCTGTGAAACACCTGCCTCTGATGTTCCCCTGTGCTGGCCAGGCTTAGGCACTGCAGGGTCGCAGAAAGTCACTGGTGTGTTCTGCATATGGACAGCCACAGCTTCCATTCCTTGGTCAGATGGGTGTGAACACAGGTTGAGCACCCATGCTACATGCTTGTACAGCATCTGACTTGGGCAAGGGCTTTAGGATGAGGTTTTGGCTGAGGGAAGCTTTGTTTCCTCTTCAACAGAAGATAGCAGGTAAGAGAAGACACAGTGATAGTGCTGTGTCAGGAACCTCTCATCACCCAGCCTATAGGGCTGAGGTGGTGAGACTCAGCACCAGGCATGGTCCATCCTCACAATGGGAAGCCACATGTAGCAGGATGTTTACACTAAGCTGTACTGGTGTGACCATATCAAGATTCTAAATCAGTAGTACCAACCACATCAGTGAATCCTTCCAAAGGGAGTGGACAAGGCATCCTTTTGTCCAGTTTCACTTCAGCACTTCTCCACACAAAGGACAAAGTCCCCAAACACAGGCCTCAGAAGAGGAAGGGGCAGACAGCAGGTTGAACATGAGCCTTGCGCAAGTGCCCAGACACAACACCACCAGGAATGGGCTGAAGATCAGCATCTTCACTGTGGTTGGTGACCACAGCACCAGCACTGACCTGCCCTCCAGGATGCACAAAGCTCCAGCCCCGGAGCAGTCAGTGAAGGTGCTCACATCCGTGTTCCCACAGCAAGCAAGCAGGTGAGATGTTGGACATCAGTGCTGGATGTCAATGTGACGCTGGATATCAATGAGAAGTTGAATGTCGACGGGAAGTTGGGTGCTGATGCAAAGTCAGAGCTGCAGTGCAAATCCCGAGCTCATTGTCAGATGGGATGTGAGTGGAGAAACCCAGGACAACTCCATTTTCCCTCTTGTACTTTCTTAAAACTTTTTGAGGAGCATAGTTGTCCCCGTTTTCCTGCTCAGCCCACTCCTGAAACTCCACCGTTCTGGCAGCATCAGGTGCTATAAAAGGCATTTACGATGATAATGTTTATTTCCTCTCACAGAACCGGCTACCGTCGTGTCCGTGCCTGGCTGCTTCGACAGCTGCCAAGGCCCCAAATACAGACAGACCTTCCCAGCAGAGCTCTGTTCGGCCACATCTCTCGGTGGATCTGTTCACCGCGGAGCATCTCGCAGGGTTTGAGTGATTCTTGTCGAGGTGAGAGGCTAAAGGGCCCATATGGCCGCTGCTGGCATCCCAGCTGCTCCCTGCCCGGCCGCGCTGCAGCTGCCGCCGCCAACAGCTGCCCAGAGCTGCCCGCCCGGCCATCCAGCTGTGCGCGATGTGCTGCGCGATCCGCGCACCCCCGCAACGCTGCACCCCGCACACTGGGATCCGCCTGCCGCTACCTGCCTCCGCTGGAGCGGGGATGCGGAGCCGGGCAGCGCCCGGAGCCGGGACCGGGGACCGGGGACCAGGTGCTGCCGCGGGCGGTCGCGTCATCGCCAGTCAGAGCGGCGGCCCCGGTGACGGCAGCGCCGCCGGCAACGGCCCGCAGGGGAGGGGGGAGCTGAGCGGGGATGGAGCAGAGGGGAACCCCGGGAGCACCGCGAGGGGCTTCCCCACCTGGCCCCGCTTGGGGTATTTTTATGTTGGGGTTTGGGTTTGTTTGGGGTTTTTCCCAAGCACCTCCCCCTCGCTGGGTTTGTGTGGGGTGGCCTCTGTTGGGCTGGTTTTGAGGCTTTGGGGGTTTTGTGTTTGTTTGTTTAGGGTTTTCACATGTTCAGCTTGGCTTGTCTTCATCATGATTGTTTCGCACTGAAGATGCTGCTGCTCCATCTCCAGCCCTGGCACACCCCCATGACCCTGGAAGCAGCGTGTCCCACCACTTTGTAGGGTCAAGTGGGTCCAGTTGTGCCTGGGGTATAACCCCTCTCTGCTTTGACTGGGCTTTTCCCAAGGAAGGTTGGAGCAGATGATCCTTGAAATCCCTTCCAGTCTGCTGTTCTGTGATTCTACAATTTGAAAAATCTATGCTTCTATGATTCCATGATTCTTTGATTCCATAATGCTTCGATTCCATGATCCGACAATCTACAGTTCTACAATTCTTTGATCTACAATTCTACAATTCCTCATGCTCCCTCTATAATTGTGGTTTGATGTCAGTCGAGCGTCCGCGAGATGGATCCGTCTCCAGCAAAGGGACTATTTTAAGTGCCTTGTAAAGTTTCCTTACATAAAGCACCCGTCTCTGGAGCCCAACAGTCGCCCCCACGCACACACACACAGCTCCGCGTGCGTCGATGGGATTTTTAACTTGGCAGTGTTTTCCTAAAAAAGCTTTGAAATGCCTAAAAGTAGTAGCGATGCTGCTGAGACTGTTATAGCTTCTCCCTTCTGCATTTCTGGTACCCGACATGGATGCTAGCCATGGCAAAACAACCCCAGGATGGTCCCAGCATTGTCCCAGGACCTTTTACCGGTGCTAGTGTGGCTTTGGGAAGGTTGCCTCAGAAGCAGGTGAGGGAAGGGACAGCAGAAAAGCAGATCTGCACTCTTCTGGTTCTTCCAGCCATTGTGATTCCCACATTAAGGTACTGAGACTTTTTTCCCCCAGAACTGATGGCCACAGAGCTGCCCATGGATCAGATGCTCCAATTAACCAGCAAGCTGGGGTCTGCTGCGACCTAGAGGGATGTCTTTGACCACCAACACCCAGAGCTTGGACAAACCATCTGTCACAGCAGGATGAGCAGACCTGGCGCAGGGAGTGCTATCGGGATGCTCCCAAGGACAGCCAGGAGCAAAACCACAAGAAATTGGGATGGAGAAGGCAACACGAAGTGTCTTGTCTGGCTGTGGTGGTGGTGGAGGTGTCTGGGGTCCACAGTAACCGTCGCCTGGTGTTTTGGGGAGTTATCTGAGGGATTGGCTGCAGAGCTCTGGAACCCACCCAGGAGTGTCACTTGGGTGAGGTAGTGAGGCCACAAGCACCCCAAAATAGCACCGTTACGCAGTGTTTTCCCGCATTTTGGGAGTCTACTGACAGAACACTCCAAAGTCTGGTTTCACTAAGTGAAACCCTTTTTGTTAAGCGAAACCTTTTCTGTTGTTCCTTTCTTGTTTGGGGAGGGATTTTCTCGACATCTCTGGGATCCCTCCCACTCCTGCAGTCCTCAGAAGTCCATTTGCTGGAAGATTCTGTAATGGTTTGACCACAGGGCAACACCAATGGTGAAAGGGGCAGGTTTCCAGCAGCTGGCTGTGCTGGAAGGTGTGGCTGGCCCCATTTCCACATGGAAAAGGCTGTGCAGAAGCCCTTCTGCATGGGATGGGGGTTGATGGAGAGCACCAAAGTTGCCTCTGGGTCTGCTCGGGGCCAGTGCTGCTCAGCACTGGAGCCAGGAAAGGCGCTTGACACACAAGGAGTGTTTTTCCTCCAAGATGGTTTTCATTAGGGGAGCTCGTAACAACAGCGTGAGGTTACTCCTCACTCAGGCTCAGGAGCCCCATCCACGGGTGCCAAAAGTGCTTGTGCAAGAGACAGGGTGTTTCTGAGGACCTCATCGTTATCGTTGTGGTCGCCTGCATAGAGCCTGGCGATGTGAAACAATGCCGGAGGAATGTCTGGCTTCACCAAGCTACCAGGAGGCTATTTCTGGTCCGCAAAGTCCTCTCAAACAACCCTCTGCAGGACGGACTGGCTGCCAAAGGCTCCGAGGGCTTGGCCTGATGAGTTCATCACTGCAGAGGATGGCCCTGACCCCTCGCTCACCAAAATAGTTGGGTATAAAGGCCCCAGTGGCTGGGAAGCAGCGGGTGAGCGGTGTCTCAGTGCGCTGCCGATGGACCTTCTCGAGGGCTGATGTGCGCTGCTCTGGGGGCCCATCCTTCCCCTTTGGTTCAAGGCTTCAGAAAGTCACTCTTCTGACAAAACCTCCTGAATATCTCTCAGATATTTTGAGTGTTTTACACAATGTCTTTGGAAACTGTTCTGCTCCTGACAAGTGAGTGGGAGCTGTGTGCGAGCGGCTCGCGCAGAGCCGCCATGGATTGTGCCAGCCCCACTGGGTGCCAGCCACCTCCTCCTCCGTCCCAGCACAGTCTGGGGCGAAACTGCAGCACAAGCAAAACCCCTGTGGTCACAGTCCATCTGTCCAGAGCTGTCTCTGGGCTGGGGAGCAGGGGTGGGCAGTTCTCACACCCCAGTTTCCTCAGACCTCCTCTGGTTTGCCAAATGCACCGTTAATTCCTAGTGATGAATTCATTTCTGTGATGTCCTCGCTGCTTCAGGCTAAGCCCAAAGGAAGCTCTTGAAGCTGTTTTGTCACTGCTGAAGGTACTGATAGGAGACAAAATTAAGATGAAACAAGTCAGAATAGTTAGGAGTTTCCAAAACTCTTCCTGCGTGTGTTGGGCGCTGTCATTAGAGGAGATAGCAGGAGGATAAACAGACTAAATTAATTGAAAACAGCACTTGGGTGGAGAATAGGGTTGGTGATGACTACAATAGTTAGTACAATGTCCTTTCACTTTTTAAAATACCCACATTTAATACAAAATAAGAAGGAGTTTGGTGTAAAAAGTCAGTGCCGGAGCTTCAACAAGGGAAGTCTAAGCTGAGACTGGTCTACCCAAATCATCAAGGCAGTTCATTAATTATGAGTTTTACAATACTGTCACAGACCATCAGCTGAGCCTTGCGTCTACTTCCACAGAGAGATGTGTTTTGTCCTGGGGAGCTGCTGTGAGGAGTGGCTCAGGGAGCTGGGGCTGGTTAGTCTGGAGAGAAGGAGGTTGAGAGGAGACCTTCTCGCTGCCCGCAACTGCCTGACACGATGGTGGAGAGAGGTGGGGGTTGGTCTCTACTCCCAAGGAACAAGGGGCAGGACAAGAGAAAACGGCCTCAGGCTGTCCCAGGGAAAGTTGATGTTGGCCCTGAGGAGAAAGCTCTTCCTGGAAAGGGCCCTCAGGCCTTGGAACAGGCTGCCCAGGGAGTGGGTTGAATCGCCATCCCTGGCTGTGCTTCCCAGTCGTGGAAATCTGGAGCTCAGGGACAGGGTTTGCGGGTGGGTTGGGGCAGTTGGGTTCAGGGTTGGACTGGGTGAGCTTGGAGGAGCTTTTCCAGTCCCAGCCATTCTGTGATTCTATGATTCATCAGTTTCTCAAGCTTAACGAACATAGTTTTTAATGTACCCCCCGGGAAACCCAGCCAGGGCTCCCAATACAGCAAAGGTCAGTCTCTTCCAACCTAAACAATCCTCTGTTTCTATGAAGGATGGGCCTGTGCTATCCAGAATGCCTCAGCTGATAGAGTAGCTTTTCACCTACCAACACAAACGATTCTGCAAACCCTGCTGTGAGAAGATGTAATATTAAATGAAAATCCCCAAAGTGAGCTCAGCCTGGACGCTGCACGGAGAAGAAACTGTTGGGGTTTTGTTCCAATTTTAACTAAACAGGGTCTGGTTCTTCAGTGTGAAAAAGCTAGATTAGAACTGAGGTGAGAATTGAATTCCGTTAATATTACTAATAAATACAAATACATTCCTGCTTGGATGACAGAGCTTTAACAGTAAGAGGCATCACTGAGTGAAATCAAGGCTGGATTATGCACTCACCGGTTTGTTCAATACAAAAGCCAACAAAATTAGGCCCTGTTGATGTGATTAGCAAGAAGAAATACATCAGTTTCCAGACCACAACATTCCGGTACAAGGCACCATTGGAAAACTCAGTCAATTTTTGTACCAGTCAAATCCCTGCTAAATTAGCCCACATTTTTCAGCAGGCAAACCTCCTGAGCTGGCCCCTATTGACATGTGGATCAGGAGATGGAAATGTACTGCTCTCTGGAGCACAGCAGCTCTGCAGCCCCCAGCTGCTCACTGACTGTGTCCTTACTCAAACTCTGCCACAGTCAGGCTGTGTGGGCACATGTTGCCAGGCACTTGGTAGCCACCGCAGCTGGTACCAGGTCTGGAGCAGAGGCAGTTATTGATCCTTTAGCTGAACATCAATCTCACCCTTCCAGCCAAGCTCAGTGGGAGGATGTGTTTCCACCAGGTGGGTGCCCTAAGGGGGATGGAGCCCTGTGCTCACTGTTCCAGCCCCTGGTGTAAGTGGGGAACAAGGGAGGGGATGATTTTCTTATCTTCCTTGGGCTGGGAGGCTTGGACAGGTTCATTTGCAGCCAGCAGTAACTTCTATATGAATCACTTTGGCTGAATTCTCAGTTCCATAGGACTGTTTTGTCAAGGTTATTAAAGAAATAAACAGTCTGGTTTTTTAAGAAATGTAAAGATTTAGTTAGAATTTTTTCCTTATTCACCTAAAACAATGTCTCTGTGATGGGTTTGCAAGAATTTATTCAGTAGGTAGAATGGGCAGGTCCAGCCCATCTCCTGTCCATACAGCCACCCCACAGGGGAACCCACTTTGCTGGAGGAATCAGAGGAAAACTGGGGAAATGCCTTTAGTCTCAGGCCTGAGCTGAATGCTGTTCCTAAGGGGCTTCATTCCGAGTGGCATCCAAATCAAGAAAGGTAAAATGGGGAAAAATTGCCTTGTTTTACCTTTTTATTACGAGCCATTAAAACTAATGAGCAAAATACAGCTAACTGTAAGTCACAGCTTTAAGAAATAAGAGCAGTAAGTAGTTTGGCAGAGCTGGGGGTAAAATGTGCAGCAGAAAGGGTCCTGAGGGATGATCTCTCCTGATGAGACTGATGTGTCCGTCCCCAAACTAGTTTCTACCTTGGTTTCATGGGAGGGCCCATGAATTCAAGGCCTGTAAAGAAAGCAGGAGCTTTCCGCTGTCCAGGTGCTTCACGTTTGTGATGCACAAACCCCTATCGCCGTGCTAGACTTGAAGCTTCACAAAATCCCTCCTACTTGCCTCTGATCCTGAAGCGTTAATTTTCATCTCTGATTAAGCTGAGGACCAGCGGAGGCTCCTTTTATGAAGTCATGCAGACTCCTACCTGCTTCCCGAGGGCTGAATTTGGCTGAGAAAACCATTGTAATATTGTGTAATTAATTTGCCAGTCAAATCATTTCTGCAGGGCTATAATTTACTTATCTGTCTGCAGCCCTAATGAATCTCCCAGTTCAGTTCTTTAATCCCATTTTTTGCCTTTTTATCTCCTTTTTAAACTCTGCCTTCCGTAGCTCTTTACTAGGGGCTGATCTGTACGCTGTGTTTTTGGGATGTTCCGATGATGTTCTCGCCAGGAACAACAAAACCAGCTGAACACTGAGACTTGCGTGACTGGGAGCTACTGACAGCCTTCCCCGCTTTCTCCCTCCGCTTCCCCCATAACAGGGAGCTAATTCAGTACTGATCTGAGGCACAAAAATACAGGGCAAATAGTGGTTTGTGTTTGGAGGGTTTGAAATTGTAACTTCATTCAGGCTCAGCCTAACACATGCACAGAACTCCCTGAAGGTTATTTTGAGCTCTGCGCTCCCTGATGAGCAGCAGTAGATAAGAACTGCTCAGTAAACGTAATGCCAGCAGTTTTTGTAGTTGTTTGATTTTGCAGATCACAACTCTGTGCTAGTGGGGTTTTTTTCCCTAATATATTTTGTGTTTTAAATGGGTTGGTAGGTTGTAGCAGGAAGCAGTGAGTGTGTTGCTCATGGGCTCTAGGGCTTGGCCAAGACTTAAATCAGCCCCTACACACAAAACCAGGTACAAAAGGGCTCAGAAGGGGAGCAGAGCCCTGGCCCAGGTTTGCAGTTGTGCAAGGCCACAGATGTGGACAGTTGGATGGAGGACGTGAACCCTCTCTGCGTGTTTGTTTCATACCGCTTCGCCTTCCTTCTGTGTTTTGTTCAGTGAGTGTTTATTTTAAGAAGGAATTTTGAGTGCAAACATTTAATCCTGGGAACAAGTGCAGGGATAGGAAACTTATCAGAAGGAAATGCAGACATTCCTGTGTCTCCTCAGAACCTCGCTGTCATCACTCTGACGCAATCTGTGCACTGGGTAACTCTGAGGCCAAACTCTCTTCAGGCCGGGCTGCAGGAATCTGTCAGCTTGGAGAGGAACTGCTATGGAAAACACAGAGTGACTTTAAGCACGTGGATATAACGTAAATCAATCAAACAGGCAACCATTCAAGCAGATCCACTTCGAACCCTTCCCCAGGGACAAGGCGTAAGGTTTGCAGGGTACCAGGAATGAGTTAATCCCACCAAGGAATCCGGAGGAGCTGCCAGATAACAGAGTGACATTGTTTTTCCCTGATGTCAGCCCAGAAACCCAAACACAAAGAGGTGAATGTAGTCCTCTGAGAGAGCTGTTGAGAAAGCTGAATGCAGAGCTTGTGCCACATCCCCATCCAGCAGCATTACAAACAGCTCGGCCCAAGATGACAAAGTGTTTCCTGGAACCAGGGGCTGCCTCCAGACAGCTGGGCAAGAATCAAGGACCAGGAGATGTGCGTATGGTGGCGCTGGGAGCTGCAGCCATGCTACGACAGCAAGAAGGTTCCACTTCTGCCTCCTGGAGTCTTAAGAACATGAGGTTCTGCTAGGCTTGGCCTTACCACCAAGTCTAATTTTAGCCATCTGTGGGTCACTTTGTTTTACTGTACAGCTCAGTGTGAGAAGCCTTATTTTCTCCCACAGCATCCGCATGCGGAGCCTTGCCCAAATAATACAATTTATTCTGCATCGGGTAGGTGATGGTCTAGAGGATATTTAGATCCAGTGGCAACAGCAGAGCAGTTTCACTTCAATATAGGCAGCATGTAAGCCCCAGCACTGGTTGCACGGGGACAGTAATTAAATACTTGCTGGTAAGCTTTGGGTCTGTAGATGCTCTTCTCAGCAGCGATGCCTTGATCCCCCTCCCAAATGGGCAATTTCACAATTGGACTGACTGTCCATCACAGCTGGGAGTCCGTAACGGCATAGTAATATCTGTATTATTCATTTTCTGCTGCTCAGGCGTCTACAGAAAAGTAAATAAAAGAAGGAAAACCTGAAGAGAAGGTTTTCAATTGCTTTGTGTTTTTATTGCAGTGGTTGGCATTAACCTGGCCGGCCTCCTCTGCTCAGCCCTGCCAGGAGCCGCTGCCATCCCGAGCTCTGCCTTAACACTGTGCAGGCTCTACATTGTGTTAATTATGAAAATCGCATTCAGCCGCTCTCAGAAAGCTGCTCCTTAAAATCTGGTTTGAAGCAAGTCAGGCTGTCAAACACTGGTCTCTGACAGGATAGAAACCCGTGAGGTTATGGTGTCAAATTGGGGTGTGCTGGAGGGACCATGTCTGGTGGCAAAGGGTTCTCCTCACTGCCTGCACTGTGAAAGTAGCCCATCTGCCTGTGACTGCTTGTAGAGGTGTTCGTTAAACACAAACACAGAATCACTGAGTCTGGAAAAGCCCTGTGAACTTATCCAGCCCAGCCCAGGACCTAACATCACTCCATCTGCCAGACCAAGGCACAAAGGCCCACAGCCAGGCTGGCCTGCAGCACCTCCAGGGATAGGGACTCCACCACTGCCCTGGACAGTCCATCCCAGGGTCTGATCACCCTTTCCCTGAGGAAAGGATTCCTAACATCCAACCAGACCCTCTCCTGGCAGCTTCAGGCCCTGCCCTCTCATCTTGGCGCTGGTTGTGGGAGAAGAGCCTGACCCTCCCTGACTACCACCTCCCTTCAGGGAGTTGCAGAGAGTGAGAAGGTCCTCCCTGAGTCTCTTCTTCTCCAAGTTAAACACCCCCAGCTCCCTCAGCCTCTCATCAGACTTTCCCTCCAGTCCCTTCCCCAACCCCATTGCTCCACTGAACTGGCTCCAGCCTCTCAAATTCTTTCTCGAAGTGAGGGGGTCAGCAGTGCCCCCAGTACTCGAGGGGGGTGCCTCCCCAGAGCCCAGTACAGGGGGAGAATGACATCCTTAGTCCTGCTGGCCATACCATTGCTGATCCAAGCCAGGCTGCCACTGGCCTTCTGGGCCACCTGGGCACCCTGCTGGCTCCTGTTCAATCAGTTGTCAACCACTACTGCCAGGTCCCCGTACCTACGGTGTTATGTGATGCAGAACAGGTGCGTGTGATGGCAGAACAGCACAGAGCACGGACGTTCTGAGCAGTAACCAGGCAGTTCCCACTAAATCTAACGGAAGGTGCTGGTTTTGCTAGGAATGTGGCATCTGGTGGGGTTCTTTCAGTATCAGGACTCTAAACCTGACAAGGCCGTATGTGGAGAGGAAAATGACCCTGGACGATAGGAGCAGAGGAAACGGCTGCAGACTATACCAGGGGAGGGTCAGTCTGGATGCTGGGAAGGATTTCTTCCCCCAAAGGATTATCAGACACTGGCCCAGGCTGCCCAGGGCAAGGGGGAAGTCCCCATGTCTGGAGGGGTTGAACCTGGTGCTGAGGGCCAGGCCTTAGGGGTGACCTGGCAGTGCTGGGGTTGAGGTTGGACTTAGCGGGCTGAAAGGTCTCTTCAGCCAGAGATTCTGAGACTGTGTTTTATGTCACAGATAAAAGTTGTCCTGAAGACTGCCTTGAAAGGTAGGCGAAACCCCACACCTGGCACCATCCCGGGCCAGGACGGCCCTTGGGGCTGTGATCAGCCTGCTCTGGGTGGGGATGGCCCTGCTCACTGCAGGGGTGGGACTGGGGGGCCTTTGAAGATCCCTCAACCCAGCCCAGCCTTTGACTCTATAACCCCGAGACGGCGGTTTAGGCGGTGGGAAGGGGGAGCAGTTTTTGATGTTGATAATCCACCCCCTTTTACCGAAGACGGGGCCGCCGTTACCCGGGAGGGGACGATGGCGGCCGATCCCTGCCCCTTCCCGCCCGCCACGGTCACCCTGTGAAGCAGCGGTCGCGCAAAACCCCCACAGCCGGGGATGTAGCTCAGTGGTAGAGCGCGCGCTTCGCATGTGTGAGGTCCCGGGTTCAATCCCCGGCATCTCCAGCGCTCTTTTCTTTTTTTTTCCTTCGGTTTCTTTAAAACCGCGGGGACTGCACCGCATCGACAACACGCGGCTTCGCCGTCACCGAGACGCTTTATGGCAGCTCGAGACGATAATAATTCTGTGGGAGAGTGCTGCGGCTGCTCTCTACGCCGAGAGGGCGGAAGTGCGGGGGGGAACAAAAAAAGAGTCATTAAAAAGTAACTGCATTGGCCGGGAATCGAACCCGGGCCTCCCGCGTGGCAGGCGAGAATTCTACCACTGAACCACCAATGCGCGTTCGGTTATACTGCTCGCCGGCTCCTCCCTCAAAGAGCGTCTCTCCGTTCCTCTCCTCTCGTTCTCCCAGTACTGCCGAGCTGCTCTTTGGAGGGAGAACAAAGGTTTATGGACTTTTTTTAGATATCTAGCGATGTCCGCATGTGTTTGCCCTCTAAGGGACAAAAAGAGGCTTGTAGAAACACAGAATCAGAGACTGCTTTGTGCTGGAAGAGATCATTGACCATTTTAATCCAAGCCTAAATCTAAATCTGTCAGTTTAACCATCACCCTTGCTCCTGTCCCACAGCCCCTGCTCAAAAGATCCTCCCACCTCTCTCATCAGCCCCTTTCAGACCTGAAAGGCCACACTAGGGTCTCCTGAATCTTCTCTTCTCCAACTGAACCCCCCCCAGCTCCCAAGAACAGCCACACACAAGCCAAAACACTCAAGGGAAAATCACATCAAGTGTGTACGAGAAGAAGAGGAGCACTTAAGACTACAACCCAGACAGGGTGACACCTACCACCAACCACGTCAAGGAAAGCAGTGAGAAGGTGTTGTGTTCCTCAACAAACAGTATCGTGGTCCTACAGATAACGTTGCAGTCCCTGTGTGAACATATGTCAACACCCAAATGTCACCTTCCCTACAGAGTCCTCTGCTTTCTGGTCCTGCAGCTCTTACCTAACTGTTCCCAACCACACAGCCAGGTCATCAAGAGGGCGGATTTTTCCTTCACACGTAAAGCCGAAGCTGAGCAAAGCTTTTGTTCACAGTGAATCTGGAAAGGAACTCAAGCCCATAATTCAAGTCACCAGCCAGTTGGATCCCAGGCGAGAGTACTTCTTCATCACTCCCAGCCCAGAGGAGCAGCGCAGGCCAGTAAAGATGCCATCACTGTTGCCCTTCCTCTAAAATAGGAAATGCTTCAAGTAGCAGCTATTACTTCAGCTACTGCTGACAGCTGCACCAGTCAGCCTGGAGAAACTGTTTGGCCAGACAAGCACAAGGAATGGTCTCAAGCTGTCCAGGGGAAGTTGAGGTTGGACATCAGGAAAACACTTCTCTCTGGAAAGGGTCTTCAGCCCTTGAAACAGGCTGCCCAGGGAGGGGATTGAATTGCCATCTCTGGCCATGTTTCCCAGTCATGGAGATCTGGACCTCAGGGACAGGGTTTGGGGGTGGGATGGGACAGTTGAGCTCATGGATGGACTTGAGGAGCTTGAAGGTCTTTTCCAGCCTGAGCCATTCCATGATTCTATGTTTAGCTAATATGGGGAAACCCAGCCAAGACTTCTTCCTGGCCCCCAAAACAGCAAAGGATAACAGCAGGCCCTTCAAAATGGCTTCCAGAAGCCTCCTGAGGAAAGGCAGCTGAAGCATGCTCCTGCTTTCCAGAGAGCAGGAAGTTCGTACTATCCCCGGCGAGGCCTCAGCTGAGTGGAGTATGAGCACATCAACTCAATGTTAACAGGTCACGGAATAAGCTGGGGCATTTAAAAATATCCACCTACCCAAAAGGACAAATGAATTCCATATGGTGGAGCCTTCAGCAAAGATGGTTGAAACAAAAAAAAAAACCCCAAACAAAACAATTGCAGCAATCTTTCAGGTAAGACTTATAGTGTAGAACAACT
Source organism: Rhinopomastus cyanomelas (assembly GCA_013400115.1). Lineage (NCBI taxonomy): Eukaryota > Metazoa > Chordata > Aves > Bucerotiformes > Rhinopomastidae > Rhinopomastus > Rhinopomastus cyanomelas. Next base: position 146,259 of record VXBP01008599.1, read on the forward strand.
TGTCAGTGCAGGTTAAAGTTTTAAGGGCTAGCAATTTTGACAGCGTCCCTTTGAGCACAGTGAGAGCGCAGGGACGAGCAGGACAGCAAAAGGTCACTTGGTCACACGTATCCACTGCCTTGTTTAAGTTTATCTCAAGACCCACCAGGCATGTCCCAATTAATTATTTAAATCTGCAGGGAAAAGTAGTTCTGTAGATGAAAAAAGGTATCATCTCAAATTCTGGGGGAGCTACAGGACGGCTGGCTCGGTCACAAATCAGGCTAAGAGGAAGGCGAGGTGCAGCATCCAACCCACGGGCTTCCAGCGCCAAGGGAAATCTTTTACACGCAGGAACATGTTGATTTGTTTCAGATATCAGTGAAAAGGAAATTGAGGGTTTTCCTCTAGCTCTGTTTTAAACAAAAGGTCACTGTACCCAAATTGACAACGAGACATGCAGTTCTTTAGAGGAAATATTCCCAACACAATTATTGGTTTTGTTGCTAGTGATCCACAGAAGTTCCTTACCAACCCATGGGCACCCCAAAACTGTTTGAACCAGGCACTATTCCAATGGCCACAGACCACCAGGGAAGCGATACCAGGGCTATGGACCCTGGGAGGGAACGCAAGGCTCAAATCCTGTGTTGCCTTATTAGGCTTCCAAGCGATTCAATTTGCCCCTGAACAGGCTTCCTAAGATGTTCCCCTAACCAATGGAATGGAGAAAGAATCTGGGTACAGAGCAGGTGTGTAGAGTCACTGGTGTGGTGCTGCCTGAGAGAAAACAAACCACAGCACAAACTCCAAACAGCCATTTCCATCACACAGATTTGGAAGGGACATTGAAAGATCATCATCCAGTTCAATCCCCCTGCCACAGCAGGATCCTGTAGATCCAGTCACACAGGAAAGTGTTCAGATGGGTTTTAAACATCTCCAGAGAAGGAGACTCCACAGGCCTCCTGGGCAGCCCCTTCCAGGGCTCTGTCACCCTCACTAGGAAGAAGTTCCTTCTCAGATTGATGTGGAACCTCCTTTGTTCCAGCTGACACCCAGTGCCCCTTGTCCTACCATTGGATGCCAGCGAACAGAGCCTGGCTCCATCCTCCTGACACCCACTCTTTCCATATTTATCAACACGAATTGGGTCACCCCTCAGTCTCCTTTTTTCCAAGCTAAAGAGACCTTCTCCCTGCCAATGAGACTCATTTTCTTCATCAGTCTGAGCTCATTCGTTTGCCCCAGGAAACCACAGACACTCCACATCCCTTCTTCCCACTGCCCAGCTCTCCATGGTTTAGCTGCCAGAGCTACCAGTGCAGGGAGCGGCCAATTAATGAGGGTGTTTGTTTCTCAACAAACCATGGGACCCGTGACCTTATTCTTTGAGAACTGCAATTTTTGCATTTGTGGTTGTGACTCAACCCCACAACAGCAAACAATGTGGGGTAACGATGATGATAACACAGCGCTTCTGTTTGAAAAGTGAGCCACTTTCCTTGTCCAGACACACACACACACACACGCGCAGCGTGGAGGTTTGGACCTGTTGCAGGGAAGGGAAAAGTGTTTGAACCCAGCCGGGATCAGCAGGCAAACTCAGTACCTGACACGGAGCCATCCAGCTGTAGTTCCGCACGACACCTGATAGCAGCAGCCAGAGATGGGAACACTTTTAAATGTTTAATCGTGGCCGTGACTAAGTACTTCTGGTTTCCAACGGGAGCACCCACCCCAGGTCCTGCTTGGAAAAACCATAAAATCTCGGTAGATAAATTCTGCTTCTGTTTCTGCCACTTCATTTCAGCTCTCCTGCGATTATTATTACCCCTCGCTAAGACATTTTCCTGCAGACGGATGAGGAGAAAACATATTTGTGAATGTATGAACAGATTTTCTCCTGATGATCCATAACTCTGGCACGCAGTCAGGAAACGACGAGAATCTTTTTCTCTATCTTCCCCTGCTAATGAAGAGAAACTGCCTCTGGGGTTAAGGACAAAGGGTGAGCCCTCCCCGAACACAATTTACACCTGCTGAGCACATGATTTCGGGCATCTCAAATTCTTGGCTTGGCAGGTGTCCCAGGGACCAAGCCACACACACGCGGAGACCGAGGAGGTAATATTTCCACCTAGACATTAAATAAAGCACTGGCTCAGAGGGATGAATTTGGTGATATTTCAAGGCACCTCATTTTTTTTTTTCCTTAACCTTGCAAAAATCTTTCACTACTTGAACTTGTGAAGATCAAACTTTACCAACCCAAGAAACTGGGATAAAACCACACTGGGTGAGGAGCTAAGATGAAAAGAAGCCCAGTCAAGGGAGGGAAGAACAGCCCAGCCCTCATTTGTTGGGAGCTGCACTGGGAGCATGTGGAGAACCTCTCCTGCAAAGGGAGATTGCCCCACAGGTCAGTGTGATCCTTGCTAAGGTTTTTCACTCATTCTTGGATTTAGGATATTTTTGAATATCTGTTAAAGGCGGACAAACAGCTTTACGGGGTAGGCATCCACATCTACAACATGTGTCTGTGAAATTATTCACCATGAATGCATTTAAATCTTTTTTCTCCTTTTACTTTTATTTCCTAGCCCAATTATTATTCTTCCTTTCCCTTTCATGCAACAGCACTCTCCAAAAAACCCCCAACCCAACTCATACCCCCCAAAACAATCCATTTCTAGGGGGTTTTCATTTTCTGTTCTCTGTTTGGCTGAGGTGTTCCCACAAGCCTGAATCCCTACAGCCTGTGCTAGACCCAGCTGCCACTCAAGATCTCCTTTCCTTTCAAGAGCAGGACCACGTCTCCTAACGTGACTGGGGTAAAACCTGCTTCCCACACTGGTGGCCCGAATATCACTTACTTTGCTAAACTCCTGAAATCCAACCCTTGCAGTTGTTTACTGACTTTAAATACCACCCAGCGAGCTGATAGCCCCACATTATTATTGCGGCTTCCAATTTAGCTCGTCTGGTTATATCTGACCCAAGAGGGAGGGATTAGGTTCCTACAGGCTCCTCGGAGGGACCTGTTGCTGACATTTTGCTGGCTGACAGGGTACTGGAGTGTGCCTGAGGGACATAGTGGGAGGGAGATGTGCCCCATCCATCCCGGCAGCAGCAGGTTGTTTTTCTATGCCTGATGGAAGACATGTCTCCTGCTGCCTGTACAGCATGTTGACTAAGCAGTGAGCATGGAAGAACAGTGGTAAAAGCAGTTTCTGGGAGACAGCCAAGCAGCACGGTCAGAGACACAGCTGATCCCAGTATTCCTGGAAAGCAGGAACCACGGACGCTACAGTGCATGGAGGCTGCGGGGATCCTGCACGGGTGATGCCAACTGCATCGGCCAGCTGATGGAGGCACAGACAGACTTGTAAGCGGCTTCTGGCCATAAACAGTCACACGATTAGCTCGTGTTTTGGTCCAGCATGGAGAAGGAGATGCCAAACACTTGTGGAACCACCACTACTGTACACTGAAAAATGTCCATGTGCAGGGAAAAACACAGCCAGAAGATGGCTGTGGACTTGGTGATCTTAGATGTCTCTTCCAACCAGAACGATTCTGTGATCAGCAGTGAGTTCTGAAAGGGGAGGAACCTGGGTCATTACTATCTGTGTCTGCTTTCTCACTGCAAAAGCAGCAGCAGGCCAGAATCTCCAGGTGATTCCTCCAAAACTCCCCAGCTATGTATGTCCGCTGTGTCCCTGGAAGCCTAGAGAGTAGGAATCACAGTGAGAAACAAAGAGGACCATTAGAGACCATAACTCTTAGCAGCAGCCTTTCCAAGATTGATACCATAGCAAGTGCCTGGGGAAGATCAAGACTGGAAATCTGCTGGTTTGGAGAGGTAAAGAATTGGAATGCTTTCTATTCAGGAAGTACTCAAGAGAGAAAAAAGAGCCTGCGTACCCTGTGCTGCAAAACGAAAGTAAGAATCAGCCCATCCCAGCACACAAGAACTGCATGTTCCTGCTCTGACACAGCACAACTGTCACCCTGAGCTGGGCTCGCTGCCGGTCTACAGCTGGGGTATCTGGCTTCTGAAGACCGGGGTTAACTAAGCAGTGCTTCTAGCACGTCTTGGAGAAATGGGGAGCTCAGTGGGCTTTCATGAGATGTTTCAGGTGAAGTCAGACAGCTGGCAGAGCTATCAAGACACTCAGATGTTGCTTCTCCACTGGCTTCAGGCCATAGTGCAGAAAAGTGAATTTCAGAGAACTACGGAATGGTTTGGGTGAGCAGGGACCTCAAAAGCTCCTCCAGTGCTCAGAGCAGGTTGCTCACAGCCCCAGGGGCCAATCTGACCCTGGATGGTGCCATGGATGGGGCTTCTCCCACCTCTCTGGGCAACCTGGGCCAGGCTCCCCACCTTCAGTGTCAACAATTTATTCTTAAGATCTAACCCACGTCTCCACTATTTTAGCTTTAAACCACTGCCCTATATAAGGCCCCTCTCCAGTTTTCCCGTAGCCCCCAACAAATACGTAAGAATATTGTGGGGAATACCACAGCTCCAAGGGGTGTGCTGGGGAGGTCTTGCCTCTCTTTAACCCCCTATATAGATCAAGGGGCATTAATACGCCTTATATAATAGCTAGGAAAAAGGAGCCGCGCCTGAGGGGGTCCCGGGGGCCGATCCCACCCGTGGCCGCCGGAGGAGGGGCCGGGCAGGGCCGCACCGCCCCCGACTGCGGAGCGGGGCGGGAGGCGGGAAGAGGCCGCGGCGCGGCCTAACGCGGCCGGACCCGGCGCCGGGGAAAGGAGGAGGCGGAGGAGGAGAAGGAGGAGAGGGAGGAGGGACTGGCCACCCTCCCCCGCACTCCTGGTCCCGGTGAGCGGAGCAGGGAGGCAGTAAGTGCGGTTGGGGCTGGGCTGGGGGGTTAATGGCGGAGCGGAGAAGGGCGGTGGGTGTGCGGGAGCGGCTGTGGGGGAGCAGCGGAGCGGGGCGGGCTGGGCTGTTCCATCCCCGGTGCTGGGTTTGTGTCCCGAATCCATCGCCCCAGCCTCGCTTCTCCCTCACACCCCGCTTTCAGCAGAGCACAGCAACAGCTCGCACGGCCGTAGGGCCCCCCGGCCCGCTTTCATTTCGGTTTCTTGGCCGTTGTTTCCTCGCTGAGGCTGCGCCCCGGGGCTGTCGGAGGAGACCCCCGGCAGCTGCTCGTGTGTCACCCTGCCGAGGGGCTGGTGTCCTCACGGCCCCGTGTCCCCGCCTGCGCTCTGTGTAGAGCGGACAGGAGTGGGGCGAGGAGCGCCTCTTCCCCAGGTAGGGCTGGCAGAACGCAGCATCTCCTGTTATCAAAGCAAATACAGTGAGTTCTGAGGAGTAGGGCAGCTGTGGTTGCTGTGAGCTTCGCAGATGGGACCGACTACTCCTGTGTTGGTGGGACTCTTTCTGGGCCAGAGCATAACAAGTGTGCCCTAAACTCCTCTGAGTTCCTGTCTCCTCAGAAAGCCCTTGTGAGCCCTTTACTGCAGGAAAAGCTGTGAAAGAGTGTGTGTGGAGACCTTGAGTGTCCAGCAGACACATTACTACCTGCTGGACTCTACTGTTTCCTGTAAGCTGATGGAATGGGTTCATTTCTAGTGAATTTTCTTTCACCTGCTGCTGTAGTTGCCCCTCTTGTTGTCCTTCCTGAAGTCTCTTGAGGGCTGTATGATGCCCTCACACCAGCGAGCTATGGCAGGCTGAGTTCTCCCAATGGGCAGAGGCATTGACTGTGTGGCAGGACGGTCTCTCCAGCCTCACTGGGCACCAGCAGGTCTCAGCAGTGCAGGATAGCTGTGGGAGCAAGGACCGCGCACACTTGCAGTCCCTGACTACTACAGGCTCTTGTGTTTCTTTTCTTGTGGTACTTGGGTTATGGTTAGACTTCTCTGCCTTCATTATGTTTGTAGTCTGCTTCTATGCTGAGCTCTCTGAACCAGGACTGCTCCTCTGCAATGAGATTTCCACCAGGAAAGTTTCTCTGTGCGAGATGTTTGCTTACTGACGCTGGCCTGAAGGCTCCAAGGTCCCTTTGCAGAATCATCTCCTGACTGTGGCTGAGAAGCAAGCTTGGGACACAGCTCTTTGGAGTGTGGTGTATTTTTAATTGATGTTAATCAGACCTTTACGTTTTCCTACAGTTCCTCAGGAGTGTTCAGTGACGGGCAGTGACTGGTGATTAGCCAGTAAGGACTCACCCTGCTGTTTCAGGGTCTGTGAGGGCTGATAGCTAAGGCAAGTTGCAATACTGGCTCTGCTGTCACAGCCATAACCAGAATATTGGGAACTATAATGTTACCGATTTGATGAGCTGGGCCATCATCAAATTAGACAATGTAGTATTTCTTCTTGAGATCCTTAACAGATGCTTGAAAGCTGGATGGATGCAGTTGGTTCAAAGACCATTAACACAAACTAGTTTACCCCATGAAAGCTTCTATGGATTCTGTTGTGCAGCCTGCCTTGTCTTCTCCCAGCTCTCGGCAACCTTCAACAGATATTGCCAAGCAAGGGGCTTTTTCCACAGCTGGTTTTCAGTTATTGCTCTCTAATTCCACACGAAAAATCTTGATAGTTTCAAAACAAGGGTTTGTGTTTGCAAGCAGCTCTGTTAAGCAACAGCTCCCTTTTGTCATAGTGCTTGTTTGGGAGCTGGCAAACACCACTTAAAGAGTTGTTCTTCCTTGTCTGCCGTACACGGCCCTGTGCTGCCCTTGGTGTAAGCCAGAGCTCTGCTAGGTTGGTTGTAGGAATTAGTTAAACTCCTGAGTATCTCCTGGCCTTCCGGTTGTCCTCTGTGAATGCATTTTTCCAGAGATTAGCTTTGTCATTATGGGTGTGCCCTGGCAGCTGATGGGAGCAGAGTTCTGGATGCAGGTGGTTGTACCCATGTCTGACCTGGGCCGTGGCCCCTCCTCTGCCTCCTTGGGTGCTCTTAGGAGGGTGGAGGCCACTAAGCGCTGGTTAAAAAGGGACACAAATGTGAAACGAAAAGTAGAGGCTGGAAAAAACCATCTGAAGCAGATTGGATGCAAGAGGGGAGATTGCACTTTAAAAGAAGGAAGGCCTTATGTATGTCATCTGTTTTATGGGTGGTTGTGGGTCTAGCTGGAGCTACTGGGAGTAATCAACTTGAAGCATGGAGGCTGCATTCTTAGCTGCTCTGCTTTGGGATCCATTGCAGCTCTGCCACAGCCCTCACTAATGGAACCCTGTTCCTCCAGAAAGCAAGAACAGTTTGTTGTCAGAGCTCTTGTACAGCATCATGGTCCTGCTTTTAGAAGCGTTCTGTGTCCCTCACTTACCATCCTTGTGCCAGGCTGCTGTCTGAAATCCGTTTCCAAGCGCCAGCTGAACTTGCCCTGAGTGACATCGCGATGCTGCTGCTGGAGCCCAGGCTGTCATTTCCCTGCTGGCTGGGCTGTGCCTTGTTTAGTTTCTTTTGCATGGCAAAGCATTTCTCAAACCAAGTGTTGCTTCTGGTTTCCAAACGGCCTTGAGAGCATGCTGCACACCCCCTCCCCCGGCACTGGGTTGGCATGTCCTATCGGGCCCAATCTTTATCCTGATGAATAAAACCAGGCTGCTTCCTGGAGACACACCTAGGTAATGGCCCTTGTGGGGAGTTATTTCCTGCAGGCACCTGTGCTGCTCTGTGTCCGGCCTTGTAATAAGCCTATGTTTTACTAACCCTTTCTCCTTTCATGTTTGATTAAGGAAGGGAAGAAGATAGAGGCAATAGAGTTCAGTGTTGGTGTCGAGCTGCATTGGTACTGCCTAAGCAGACATCTGCATTAAATAGGAGAGGAATGAAGAATTGCAGGAAAAAAGGGAGAGCAGCTATAAATTGCCTAACAAGAACGTTTACTTCTGATTTCAGGAACTGGTTTGTAGTGTTTACAAGTTGGTTGTTCTGGGTTTTATGGCTGGTGGTAACCCCACTGATGTAGAAAGCAGGAAGGACTGTTTGGTCTGTTGATGCTAAAGACAACACTGGCACAGGAACAAAAACGTGTGGAAATGGTCTTTAAGTGTTTAGTCAGTCATCAGCCCCAGACAGGGCTTCCTACTCTTTGGTTGGCAGAGTCTGAAGTAACCTTTCAGTAGGACAGGAGGGAGTTTAAAGTCTTTGATGGTAAAGCTTCATAAATATATGATGATGCCTGTATGGTGGGAGAGCTCAAAATACTGGTGACCTCAGTGATTTTCTTGTGTTGCTGTCAGCCTTTACCCCAGTGCTCAGGACAGCAGCCGTTACTGGCTGTAAGGTCTCTGGTGACACTGCAGTTGCCTGCAACCCCAGGAGAGATTCACAAGCTTGTCATTTGTAAGGCTGTTTTTCACTTTTGAAGTTAAAGCACAGATAGTGGAAAGAGAATCCAGAAACCTTTGTTCCATGTCAGGATGTTGTCTGCTGCTGGGTGGGACAGTGCTGGTGCCTGAGCACAGAAAGCGAATTAAACCATTTTAAGGCAGTGGGCACCATGAGAAGAAGTGGGGATATTGCTCCTGTCTTTTGCTTTGTTTCCCTTTTACTTTCGTGCCTGACAAGCACTGTAACCCTTTTGGGGCATGGTAGTAGAGCTGGTTGCCTGTGCTGGGGCGTGGGAAGGCTTTTCCCCAGACAGTGACTGCTGCTTAGCTTCCTCTTATTAGAGCAGGGTGCCCTGCAGGCTTCTGGGGCTGCTGTGTACGGGAACTTGGCAATTTGTCCTGTGGTCTGTGGCTGGAAGGGACTTGTAGTCCTCTGAGCTGTCTGGAGCTTGTGGGTTATGTTTCTGTGCTGGGCTGCTCAGGTAGTTCTTAGATAATTGCACTAATTACAAAGTGCTGTGACTTGTGTTTAAGAACCTGAAGGAACCATAGGAGCCTTTAGGAGAGGGTCTGGAGGGTAGACCCTGCTGCCATGTTCTGTACCCACTGGACCCCTTACTTGCTCTGTGGCATCATTAAGGGTACGGGTGATAGTTGCCCAGAGAAGTCACACGAGCTGGAGTCAGTGGCCCAGGCACCATTAAGATGCTTCATGCCATTACTGTAGTCTAACCCCTGTGTAACAACCTCCTCAGTGTTCTCTGAAGCCCACCAGAGAGATGGCCTGGTGGATGGAAGGAGCTAACAGTATTCTCTTCTCATTGCATCCCCTTTTTATTTGGCTACTTCTGCATTGCCGCAGCCCACAAACTGACAGTGCCACCCTCCAGGTTGCTGCAGCTCTGGGCGCTCAAGTTCACCATGTAAGAACCATAACCATGTCTCACTGTTGTCTTGTGCACTGGCTGTCATGGTGATCACCTTGTAAGTAGTCCTCACAGGATCAGAGGCTGAATTAGAGGGAGCTGAGAAGGTTTGGAGAAGCAGGAGCAGGACAAGACTTGGCTCAGCCCAGAGGGACATTGCTCTAGGGCTCTCATCACCCACAACGTACCTGAGAAGCTTTTGGAAAGGATGAGAAGGGTTGGACCAGACAGGGCTGCTGTGCCCATGGCAGGTTATGCAAACGGTGGTTGGTGCTGCTGCTGATTATAAGTTTTCTATTTTTAAGGCTGCCATCGAGTGACTCACTTTATTAGATGGGTTTGTTTAAAATGGAATGTGAAGCACCCAGATTCCATGGTAATGGCCTCACAAAGCGCACAGACACACAACATAACAGATTGGGTTTCTCCTCTTAATTTAACAGGTTTTGCGTCTCATACACCATGTCTGATGGCAGCGCACGGGGCGTCACACACTCCTCTTGCTAAGCTCTGCAGCCTCAACCCATCTGTCTCCTCACTTTTGCTAAATCTTCCTTTGATCTCCAGCTTGTGGTTCTGCTTCCGAGTTACCCACCACTGCTCTGCCCTCCCCTCATTCCTCTCATACTTCTGCCCAGTTGTGGCCACGTGCTGCTCAGGTCCAGCCCGAACTCTTAGTAATTACAAAGTACCTGGGTGCAGAAATGAGGGCGATTTCTTCTCAGGCACCTGGCCTTTGTGAGTGGGAGCAGGTTACACAACCTGAAATGAACTCAGGCCAGCAGGCTGGCTGTTATGGGAAGTGCGGGAACTGAGTCGCTGTAGGGGTTTGCCAGGCTGAAGATGGCTGCGGGGTTGACAGATGCTGGGATGTCAGCTGTGCTTTGGACTCTTGGGTTTTTAAATGTGGTGCTGAAAGTGAAACCCGAGGATCCTGTGTTTTAAAAAGTGTGTTACTGGTGGAGCAGAGGCTTTGCCTGTGATGCAAGAGGTCCAGGGTCTGTGGGCGTCACCCAGAGACCTCACTGGGGCAGCAGGGTCACCTGTCACCAGCCTGAGAAGTGTCTTCTGAGGAGTTCTGTTAGTTCCTTGGCCAGATCATGCTGCCCACAGCAGTCACTCCTTGCGGCACAGTGCCAGCCAAGGGCTGCTTGAGCTTGTTCCAGAGCACGTAGGGGCCTGCAGCCCAGTGTGTGTCCATAGGGACCCATTTGTGACCTGGGTACTGTGTGGATTTGCAGTGTGAGGTGGCACATCCAGCGTTAAAGCACCGCGTGCTGTTGGAGCACCTTTTGAAGATCACTCAGAATATTTGGATGGGGCTCTGTGCAACCTGGTCTGGTGAGAGCTGTTGCTGTCCATGGCAAGGGGTTGGAACTAGGTGATCTGAGCTCTTTTCCAACCCAAACTGGCATGTGATTCTATGACTTTGTGATTCCCCTTCAGAAGCTGCCCTTGTTATGGGAGTTTTGCTTTTACTCCTCCCTGCCATAATAGAAAGGAAAGAAGCAGTTTGTAGTGTCTGAGACTAAGGGATGAAGGCAATGGAAGTGTCACGCTGTACGTGGATGCAAGAAAGTTCATTACGGTGGGAATCCTGAGGATCACCCTTGTGCTCTTCAAAACAGCTTGTGGCCAGCTGCAAGTCTGGGCCTTCTGCCCCATCCTCACTGGTGCAGTACATCTGTACGAACACCATCTGCACATCACTGTCTGCAGAGTCGTTGTGTGTAGAGTCCCCCCAGACAAGCCCGGGGGATGGAGTTAAGATCTGTAACATCCTGAGAACGAAACTCTCTTGTTCGCTTTGTGCCTTAAACATGTTTGGTAGATGTTTTCAGGGGGAAAAAAGAGCCATTGCCCTTAGCTGGGAGAAGTGATGGGGAGGAGCAAGGAGCAGTGAGTACAAACATGAGGTGACACACAGTATTGCGTGCTTTAAGAACAATTTCTTCACCCAAAGGGTTGCCAGACACTGGCCTAGGCTGCCCAGGGCAGGGGAGTGTTGGAACCACGTGTGGATCTCGTGATAGGGACATGGTCTAGTGATGATCTGGATGTGTTGGGTTGAAGGTTGGACTTGATGATATCAAAGGGCTCTTCCAACCACAGAGATTCTGTGACTGTTTACTTTTATCTAGAAGCCCAAAGAACCATGCTGCAGCTTGTGCCTCACCTTTGTGGGGATCAAGGCAAGGGCTGAGCTCCTGACCTGGCTGTGGGTGAGGCTCCCAGGGCCCTCTGAGATGAGGAACCATTGTGGCTCCCTGCTCCTGGCCTAGGGCCACTCTCTCTACCTTGGGAGTCCGCTGGCGTTCCGTCCTTGGCACGGAGCCACACGCGTCGCCTGCTTCTGCTTTAAGCCGTAACGGTGCTAAATCTCTTGTGTGGTGGCTGCTGAATGAGCCTGGGGCTTGGACAAAGATGTCTTCAGAAGCGGGAGGCTCAGGGCGCTGTCGGGAGTCCCTCAGATGTGGTGTGTGTCATTCCTAACACCATGCGAGCTGTCACAGTCCAGGAAAATGGATGAGGTTGTGCCTGCTTAACATTCAGCTCAGTGCATGCAGACTTCACATTCGGGACCCAGACACTGGGGCTTTTGAGGCTTTGCCCTGACCCACATAGGGCTGGTTGGAAACCCTCTGCAGCCAGATTATCAAGTTCTCTGCTGCCTTCAGGGCACTCAGTGCTGCCCACAGTTGCTGCTGCTTCTCACCATCGAGCTGACAAGCTGTGGGTCACTTCTGCACTGATCCCAGGTAGGATGAGCTCTGCTGGAGAGCAAGGTTGAGATGCTGCTGGTAGGGATAGGCCACTGTGGGAGTAGTTTGGTGTGTTGTTGTTGGGTAGCTGAAGGTGCTCTTGGCAAGCAGATCAGCTGTTGTGAGGATCTGGTGGCTGTTGGGCTGATGACAGCATGTTCTTGTTCTGCTTTTGCCATTGTATTGTCACAGACCTGAGTACACCTGAGGGAGGTGACTCGGCGCCACTTTCAGACCGCG